>JAVIAB010000117.1:13185759-13215759 GCA_032433765.1 Megaustenia siamemsis
CCAGACACACACCAAAATATGAGCCATGCCAGCACATACACCCACCAAGATATCAGCCATGACTATCACAGACTCCCACTAAGATATGAGCTACGACTAGCACGGATATACACCGAGAATTGAGCCATGGCTATCACAGACACCCTCCAAGATAGGAACCATGGCTATCACATACACACACAAAGATATGAGCCATGGTTAGCACAGACAACCACCAAGATATAAAGCCACGACTAACATATACACTTGATAACGTCCACTAAAGTTTGTCTGAGGTTCTTGGTAAAGTTTCTACTGACGACCACGAAGATCCAAAACTTGCAGGCACGGTGGGCGTGGCTGACGTGCTGGAAGATCAGCCGAATAAGATCTTCAGAGAATGTCAATTTCATGTTCCCTGAGTTTTGAGTCCGCATCAGATAGTACAGTCTGGCCACGTGGCTGGGTGCGTTCATGATGATGTAAGACAGAGACAAGGCAAAGAGCATCCTATCAACACGAACCTGGGCGCTAACTCGCACTGAGCTCCACCTAGGATCGTTGATCGGTTTCAGCTCGGAAACTTCCAGCATCGGCATGCCACTGAGCTTCTTCCACCGGAACTTGTGTATGATGGATGGACAGAACGATCGTGAAGAGCATGCCAGCAATGGCGATCAGCGGTAGTAGCAACCTTACTTCCGAGTCAATGTAGGTTATTATGTGCAAGAACATCAGCCGTGGACTTGGCAAGCATTTCTCCGAACCTATATCGTTTGGCGTTACCTCAGCAGCAACAGCAGTGGCCATGTACAGCAACACTCTCCACTGTTATGCGCACAATGTACCATACGGACAGAAAGCTAAACTATAACGGCCGCCGTTGAGAATGATGAAATTTTGCAAATTCTGATCTTGGCCGTTGGGCTTTTTTTCAAACGCAAACAAGCGTCCATCTTGGTGCGTCCACTGCAGAATATAAGAGAACAGATACATAAAGTATGATCCAATACAGCTAATTAAGACAATCCCTCAGTACTTGTCTACACTCTGATGCAGAAACAATCACATTAGAAAGGAATGAACTGGAATGTAGAATAAACACAACATGTTATAAAGCAGTTAAAGAGAGACGAGACAGACTACAACGTTTCGGCAAAAGCCTTCTTCAGGTACAAAACACAAACTATTAATATATAACAAATATATATATATATATATATATATATATATATATATATATATATATATATATATTATAATAAACACAGAAATATAAAAAACACACCATAGTTTGTTGTAATTTGTCTCGCCTTTATACTAGTTTGCTTCTTAATACCATTTTGTGTTTATTTTACATTGTTCCATGCAGTTCTTCTCTCGGCTTCGCATACCATCTTATATTCGATATATTTTTTTTATATGTGCTTTCAATGCCACCGTCCTTCGCTTGGCTGAAGTCAAAGCTGCCAGTATGATCTATACCTAATGTATCCACGAATATAACAAAGTAGTCTTTTCTTTTATAACAATATCGGTTGCTTTCGATAAACACTATCGGTTACAATCTATAAACATTGTCGGTTACTTTCTATAAACACTAGCGGTTACAATCTATAAACATTGTTGGTTACTTTCTATAACACTATCGGTTACAATCTATAAAAATTGTCGGTTACTTTCTATAACACTATCGGTTACAATCTATAAAAATTGTCGGTTACTTTCTATAAACACTATCGGTTACAATCTATAAACACTATCGGTTACTTTCTATAAACGCTATCGATTGCTGAAACGCCTATAGCTATTGTTTGTTTGTTAAAGCAAAATGTATAGATAACAATCTCTTTGATCACGTGACAAGAACTGCGTCCAATGTTGGCACCGGTCTGTACCAGGCTTGTTAATTATGTAAGTGGATCATTGTAGGGGTTGAAGTTAGGAAAACTTTAGAGGAGGGATTACACGTAACACTGACATTACACGTAACCCTGACTTTACAAATGTAACGGCAAACAGAATAATCAATGAGCAGAAAGTATGTTTACCACCAACAAGTAACTCGACCATTGAACAGCAAAGTAGTTTTACGGCTGGACAACATGACATGTGTACTGACAATTTAACAGCAAGTAGCTCTTTGTTTGAACAAGTGGCTGTCCCATTGAACAGAAAGTAGCTCTTTGTTTGAACAAGTAGCACTCCCATTGAACAGCAAGTAGCTCTTTCTTTGAATAAGTAGCTGTCCCATTGAACAGCAAGTAGCTCTTTCTTTGAATAAGTAGCTGTCCCATTGAACAGCAAGTAGCTCTTTGTTTGAATAAGTAGTTCTCGCATTGAACAACAAGTAGCTCTTTGTTTGAATAAGTAACTCACCCATTGAATAAAAAGTAGCTCTTTGTTTGAATAAGTAGCTCTCCTATTAAATAGCAAGTAGCTCTTTGTTTGAATAAGTAGCTCTCCTATTAAATAGCAAGTAGCTCTTTGTTTGAATAAGTAGCTCTCCTATTGAACAGCAAGTAGCTCTTTGTTTGAACAAGTAGCACTCCCATAGAACAGCAAGTAGCTCTTTCTTTGAATAAGTAGCTGTCCCATTGAACAGCAAGTAGCTCTTTGAATAAGTAGTTCTCCAGTTGAACAGCAAGTAGCTATTTGTTTGAATAAGTAGTTCTCCCATTGAACAAAAAGTAGCTCTTTCTTTGAATAAGTAGCTCTCCTATTAAATAGCAAGTAGCTCTTTGTTTGAATAAGTAACTCTCCCATTCAACAACAAGTAGCTCTTTGTTTGAATAAGTAGCTCTCCTATTAAATAGCAAGTAGCTCTTTGTTTGAATAAGTAGTTCTCCCATTGAACAACAAGTAGCTCTTTGTTTGAATAAGTAGTTCTCCCATTGAACAACAAGTAGCTCTTTGTTTGAATAAATAGTTCTCCCATTGAACAGCAAGTAGCTCTTTGTTTGAATACGTAGTTCTCCCATTGAACAACAAGTAGCTCTTTGTTTGAATAAGTAGTTCTCCCATTGAACAACAAGTAGCTCTTTGTTTGAATAAGTAGTTCTCCCATTGAACAACAAGTAGCTCTTTGTTTGAATAAGTAGTTCTCCCATTGAACAACAAGTAGCTCTTTGTTTGAATAAGTAACTCACCCATTGAATAAAAAGTAGCTCTTTGTTTGAATAAGTAGCTCTCCTATTAAATAGCAAGTAGCTCTTTGTTTGAATAAGTAACTCTCCCATTGAACAACAAGTAGCTCTTTGTTTGAATAAGTAGCTCTCCTATTAAATAGCAAGTAGCTCTTTGTTTGAATAAGTAGCTCTCCTATTGAACAGCAAGTAGCTCTTTGTTTGAGCAAGTAGCACTCCCATAGAACAGCAAGTAGCTCTTTCTTTGAATAAGTAGCTGTCCCATTGAACAGCAAGTAGCTCTTTGTTTGAATAAGTAGTTCTCCAGTTGAACAGCAAGTAGCTCTTTGTTTGAATAAGTAGTTCTCCCATTGAACAAAAAGTAGCTCTTTGTTGGAATAAGTAGCTCTCCTATTAAATAGCAAGTAGCTCTTTGTTTGATTAAGTAACTCTCCCATTGAACAACAAGTAGCTCTTTGTTTGAATAAGTAGCTCTCCTATTAAATAGCAAGTAGCTCTTTGTTTGAATAAGTAGCTCTCCCATTGAACAACAAGTAGCTCTTTGTTTGAATTAGTCGCTCTCCCATTGAACGGCAAGTAGCTTTTTGTTTGAATAAGTAGCTCTCCCATTGAACAACAAGTAGCTCTTTGTTTGAATAAGTAACTCTTCCATTGAACAACAAGTAGCTCTTTGTTTGAATAAGTAACTCTTCCATTGAACAACAAGTAGCTCTTTGTTTGAATAAGTAACTCTTCCATTGAACAACAAGTAGCTCTTTGTTTGAATAAGTAACTCTTCCATTGAACAACAAGTAGCTCTTTGTTTGAATAAGTAACTCTCCTATTGAACAGCAAGTAGCTCTTTGTTTGAACAAGTAGCACTCCCATAGAACAGCAAGTAGCTCTTTCTTTGAATAAGTAGCTGTCCCATTGAACAGCAAGTAGCTCTTTGTTTGAATAAGTAGCTGTCCCATTGAACAACAAGTAGCTCTTTGTTTGAATAAGTAACTCTTCCATTGAACAACAAGTAGCTCTTTGTTTGAATAAGTAACTCTTCCATTGAACAACAAGTAGCTCTTTGTTTGAATAAGTAACTCTTCCATTGAACAACAAGTAGCTCTTTGTTTGAATAAGTAGCTCTCCCATTGAACAACAAGTAGCTCTTTGTTTGAATAAGTAGCTCTCCCATTGAACAACAAGTAGCTCTTTGTTTGAATAAGTAGCTGTCCCATTGAACAACAAGTAGCTCTTTCTTTGAATAAGTAGCTGTCCCATTGAACAGCAAGTAGCTCTTTCTTTGAATAAGTAGCTCTCCCATTGAACAACAAGTAGCTCTTTGTTTGAATAAGTAACTCTTCCATTGAACAACAAGTAGCTCTTTGTTTGAATAAGTAGCTCTCCCATTGAACAACCAGTAGCGAACTTGCAAGAACGAAGGGCGCCTTTCAATTGTTTGAGAAGGGAAATTGTGCTTGTGGATTAGCAAGACCAAAATAGCGTGGTCATAACCTTACAGAGAATAGTAAAATGTCCATAGTATATAGACAGAATGTGGTTCATGACATATAGACAGAATATGGTTCATGACATATAGACAGAATGTGGTTCATGACATATAGACAGAATGTGGTTCATGACATATAGATGGAGAGAGAGAGGTCTGTGATATGTAGACGGAAAGAGCTCCTTGACATGTAGACATAAAAATCTCCATAGCACGTAGTCAGAAAGAGCTTCTTGGCATGTAGACATAAAAATCTCCATAGCACGTAGTCTGAAAGAGCTTCGTGGCATGTAGACATAAAAATCTCCATAGCACGTAGTCAGAAAGAGCCTCTTGGCATGTAGACATAAAAATCTCCATAGCACGTAGTCAGAAAGAGCCTCTTGGCATGTAGACATAAAAATCTCCATAGCACGTAGTCAGAAAGAGCCTCTTGGCATGTAGACATAAAAATCTCCATAGCACGTAGTCAGAAAGAGCTTCGTGGCATGTAGACATACAAATCTCCATAGCACGTAGTCAGAAAGCGCTACTTGGCATGTAGACATAAAAATCTTCATAGCACGTAGTCAGAAAGAGCTTCTTGGCATGTAGACATAAAAATCTTCATAGCACGTAGTCAGAAAGCGCTACTTGGCATGTAGACATAAAAATCTTCATAGCACGTAGTCAGAAAGCGCTACTTGGCATGTAGACATAAAAATCTCCATAGCACGTAGTCAGAAAGAGGTTCATCGCATATAGACAGATATAAAAGTAAAATTGACTAATGATATTGATGGCTGAACAGGCAAAGCATTTGAACAAAGCAAGATACAGACGCTTAAAAGAAGGTTAGATGTAGAACGATCGTGGGTAGTGTATTATGGTAGCGCCCAAAAGGTTCCCATGAGAATGAAAGGATCAGACGGACTAACAATATTAGATCATTGTTTTGTGCTTAATAAATGATCGAGTAAATATGTGTAAGGGTTATTATTATCATGTGCCGAGACAAGAAAAATAAGGTTTTTTTTTTTTTTACTTGAAACTGATGTTTGTTTTTATGACGATGCCATCATCGTATTAGTGAGATATACGTCTGACGAATCCCTTGTCCGAAACGTTTTTTTTTGTCTTGTCTCTCCATAGGTTTAGCCGTGTGATACCATTGTGTGTTTCTTTTTCTAGTTTTTTACGGTTTTACTGACGAGGCCCAGGACAATATTTGATATTGTTGCTTATTTCGTTACATCTACAGCTTTCGTTTATACATATACCGTCTCCAAGATGGCGGATCTTGTACACATCCTCTCGATCGCTGCAGAAAGTGCATCCGGGGTCCGATTAATTTCGGTTCTCCGTTGCACTTTTCTGCGTTAAAGTCTAAATGATGATATACTTATTACATCTGCGCCCCTAAAGCGTGGTCGTAGGCCGACAACAGTCCCTTTTTGACAAATCAAGTGTTGTGAATGCGACCTTCCACCGCCTAGACTTGATCTGCGCTTTACGTCACATTGGTGCTGTTCATGACCGTTGTTCTAATTTCTTGATGCAAGTTATTTACATGTTACTTATTAATGTGAAATGCTTCGTCAGCCGCAGTTTTATCCTTTTAGGGAATTTGCACTATGTTTTGTTCGTCGTAGGCTGCATTCACTAGAGTAATCAAGAATCTAAAGTGCGCGTCATTGCTGTGCTTGCGACATTGCTATGTGTGCTACGTCATCGTAATGGCCCATCATAAATCTCTAGACCGGCCTTACGCTAAACTCACGGTCTGTTGTTTGATGTGCGACGGGGATGATCTGACGACTAACTATGTGTTTGTATGTTCGGAATTGGAGTCAACAACGATGGCCTAACATCATCAAGCGCTATACATTTTTCAGGAAATATAACGATCATCATTTTCGGGAGGACGTGGGCTTCGGGGTATATGGTGGATAGGCGGCAGGAACCATTGAAGGCTATGCATGAAAAGTGTTCCTTGTTGCAGTTTCCTCATATTCACAGTCCATGGAGGACTTGTTGGTCTCGAGGCAAGACGCCGGCCTCGGGACAGAGAGGTTGTGGGTTCAAATCTCGGCTGCACGGGTTTGGATTTTTATTTATGATTTCTCTCTGCGGCAACCACCCCTGGTCTCAGCAGCGAGGCCCGGCTTGAAACGTCAGTTACTCATCGACGGAAAAAAACATGAGTACCTCCGAAGTCGGAGTTATCTGCCTGTGCGGCGAGGGACCTCTGTGCACACGGCTGCCAGGGAAAAATGGATTAACACGCAACATTCAGTTTCTAGTCTCTAGGGACTACAAATGGCCACACAATTTACACATGAACAAGAAAAGTACACCGTCAACAGTTCTTTCTTTGCCTAGGCAAATTTCACAATTGCGTTATAACCGATTTGAAAGCCGGCTAATAAGCCTTAATAACAGAATAAAAAAAAATGTAGGATAAATAGAAACAAGTATATGATTTTTTTTTTAATTGACGTTTTATCAGGATTCTCGTTATAATCGATCTGTTATAAATGGATTCTACTTTACTGTATACGTGATTGTATATTTGTGGAAGAGTTATCATTAATCGTTATTTCCCTAAAATGTTTTGTAAAACCACAGGATAAGAAATTGGTTTTTAGCCTAATCTCTTCTTCTACGAGATATTTCAATGGCTCTCAGTCCAATACATTCTTCAGTGTATAATAAACATAGTTATTGAAGAATACAGAAGCAAACTGAAATGAAAAAGACAAGACACGGCCTCTCATGAAGCTACAAGAAAACATTCTGCGGGAAATTGATACTGTGACTCACGCCGTGTTGGAGAGTGCCTTTCGTAACTTAGAGAAGTATACGCGGACATGTTTCGATACTAATGGCAACCATTTTCAACACTTGCTGTGAGATCTACATGCTTCTCATACGCTCAAGCATATCCCTGTCAAATTTGACTGAAATGCATGTATTATTAAATAAAAATCAGGGAGTAGAGCTAGTGATTAGCGGGAATGAGTTCTGCCCTACCAAAGGAGGAGTAAGACGTCTACTTTCCTCCGCTAGTCTTAGGGACACCCTTAGGCAAGGTGGAGCTCCCGTTTAGCCCCCTGTCAGGGTTATGTGAAGCCATTGGAGTAGGAGATGGATGGTGTTGTGGGAGCAGCCGACAAGTAGTACCGGTTATGGTCCCCCCACCGCGATGGCAGGCAGAGGATCTCATGTATAGAGACAATGACTGCGATCTCCGACTAGTACAGTCACTGCCAAGAAGGAATGTAAGGGCAAACTACCTTCTTATATTGCCTAGACTAATCATGACAAATCACAACTTAATATCTACATGAAAAAATACTGGATAGCTTGGTGTCATGGCATGGAAAACAGTCAACAACAGAACTGATACGATGCACTGTAGATAGAAGATTGTGGAAGGACACGATCGCCTACGCAAACCGGTATGACACATGATGATGATGATGAGAGCTAGTGAAACATCAGGTAGTTTCCCTTGATCAAGAATCGACAAAACAGTCAACAAGTCGATACGCTGCTTTGTGCCGTCTTAGAGGGAAACAATACAATTTGTGCACTTAGTTCAGGAAAAAATGAACGAACCCATCCACTCTCTGTCAAGTAAAGTAAAGGCTCCGTCACGCTAAGTGCCGTTTAGGGAATACGATGTTAGTGACCATAATTTTTACAGACCTTCAGCACATGATTTGTGGGGTAATGTGCCCGGTATTACGCCCGTGCCGCTTTACTTTCCCAGAAAAAAATCCAGTACCCATTTGAGGCTGGGTGAACCCGGAAGCCGTCGGTCAGGTTTGAACCAGATCTCTTGTCCTTTGTAGCCCAGTTCAATAACCACTGAGCTATCGCGGCTCCCAAACACGCTCTGCCCTGATGAGGAAACATTGTGTTAGTGACTCTATTTTTTAATCATTGGCACGTTTTGTGGTCAGCATAACACCAGTGCCGTTTTTTATTTTCAGAAAAAAATCTGTTACTCATTTGAGGCTGGTCAGTTACCCATTTGAGGCTGGGTGAACCTAGAAACACGTCTTTCTAAAAGAATAAATAAACAAGGAACCATCAGTGCTTTGACATAACTGAAAATGTTATTGTACTGTCAATATGCACTGTTAATGAGTGCTTGTTATATTTACGATACAGATTTTCTTGTAAAATATTCCTTTTTTTTTCGTTTTCTTTTGTATGTGTATTTATGTGGTCATATATATGGTCATAGATAAAGAGGGAGGAACAGAAAATGATACCAAAATAAGAATATCAAAAGCAAGAGGAGCTTTCACTGCACTGGGAAACATATGGAAGTCCAAAGAAATTAGGTTAAATACAAAAATAACAATTTTCAACTCAAATGTTAAGGCGGTCCTATTATATGGCTGTGAAACATGGAGAACAACAAAATTGATAATCACGAAAATACAAACTTTCATTAATGGATGCTTACGCACAATAAAAGGATGGAAATGGCAGGACAAAATCACTAACATAGAATTATGGAAATGTACGAGTCAAACACCAGTGGATAACGAGATACAGCGAAGACGATGGCGCTGGATAGGACACACACTACGGAAGCCAACTGAGAGTATTACACAACAGGCCCTTTTTTGGAATCCCAAGGGGAAAAGACAAAGAGGAAGACCAAGGAATTCTTGGAGAAGACAGATAGAAGCAGAGATGAAGATGATGGGGAAGACATGGAATGATCGTAAAAGAATTGTAAAAAACAGAACGACTTGGAAAGTGTTTGTTGAAGACCTATGCTCCACTGGGAGCTAAAAAGGTGTAAGAAGAAGAAGATATATGGTCATGTATATGATCTTGTATGTGATCTTGTATGTGATCTTGTATGTGACCTTGTATGTGATCTTGTATGTGATCTTGTATGTGATCTTGTATGTTTCTTGTTTTAGACGTCACAGATATTTGTTTTCATGTCAAAGTGACACTTTAGCTGTAATCTTGGAAATGTACATGCCTTGTGGATGAAGAAGTCCTGAACCTAGTACACTCCTCTCATTCTTAAAATTGATATTCTATGGAAGTGGTTTCAGTTTTTGGCACCAGACAAAAAAACGTAAATTCTTTACGCTGAAGTCAATATTTATGTGTGATCGATCTTTTAGTAGTTAATGCTCGTAACAATAAAGTTACAAAACTAGCCAACTTGAGAGTTCCGGGCAATGCATTATTCACATTTTTAGCAGCACGAGTATTTTGTTTATGTATATTTTAAGATAAATCTTCTTCCAATCAGTTTGAATGCGTAATAGAAGAATCATGCGTATTTTAACTTTTTGGAAATACCATATATGGGCAATTCAACAAAAGTGTCAATAAGAAATAACTGTGATTTACTAAGGCTCCGTGTCTTTCCATTGTATATTTACTGACGGTGCAATTCTGTATAACTAGTAAAGTAACGTAAAGGTAAAGGTAAAGTAAAGTAAAGTAAAGGTAAAGTACGAGACCTAAATCGGCGTCTTAGCATTCAAGTTTTCACTCAGGTGTGCTCAGCCGGCTATCCAGAAGTGTTCGGAGACTTCTGGATAGTGTCACTTCAAGCATAGAAACTCACAATGCGAAGCGGCATTCCTCATCTTCCCAGAGTACTACGCTGGTCCCCATTTCTGCCAGCGACTGGGTCTACCGCTGGGGTATTATTTTTTTGCAACCACGTGTACAACTCACATTGCTTCCAGCTGGAATCGAACATGGGTTGTCCAAACTTCGGTAGCCCATTCGGGTGACTTTCCCAACTAGGCTACTGAGGCCTCCATATATATGTACACTAGTGTTTACTCTATGTAAATGCAACTAAAACGGCTGTTACTTGAGCAAGTGTTCAGTAACAAACTCCATCTGTCTAGGGAAACACGGCGCAATCGACCTGTCCCTACGATTAGCCAGTTTTATCGATACCTAGAATTATATGTCTCTTAGATTAAGTACTGCTTTGTGATACTGTGCGCACTTGAACTAACCTGTCGACTCCTCGGGGGTCTGAAGCTAGTACGCCAGAGTGAGCAGTGACATCATTCCGTGAAATCAATTAAGACACTCATCTCTGGAGCGGAAATTTTTAGACCGAATTCGCAGTGTAGACATGGGAATTCCTGACTAGATTGGTCACAAGTTGACTGTCTTGGCAACAGAGTCGATGGTTACATTATGAGACATGGCTAGACTATGGGATTCCTGTGAGCTTTAATTATTCTTTTTTGTATAGTTTTTCTTCTAAAATCTTCAAGAAAAGACTGAGGCACTGATGTCATTTAATTCTTATTACGCTGAACATCTATTCAGTAGACATTCGGTGAAGAGTAAAAATACGAAGCGTCTAATGCACAGATAACTCGGTCTAATCCACAGTATGTAGCCCTCGGGATTTATTTTAATGATTGTGATCATCTTCTAAGATTTTCATTAAAAGAAGCATCATCATCATCATCTCCGCAATCTCTCTTTCCCTGTATTTTGCCAGTTGTAACCAAGTATTCCAACTTTCCTCTTCTCATGATGTGCCCAAAAAATGTTGATTGTTTCTTTCTGATGTTTCTTAGGAGCTCCCTTTTTGTGTTGGCCTCTTTGAGAATTTCCTCGTTGGTTTTTTTAGCTGTCCAGGGAGCTTTCAACATTCTTCTGAGAAATCCCATCTCTGTGGCCTCTAATCGTCTTTTCATTTCTTTGTTTAATGTCCATGATTCACTTCCATAGGTCAGAATAGGCTGTATAAAACACCGATGAACTATCTTTCTCACTTCTGTTGACAAAGATTTGTTGCTTGAGACGTTTTTCATTTTCTGAAGAAGATTAACCAATAGAATAATTATAAAAAAGAAGATTAACCAATAGAATAATTATAAAAAAAGAAGATTAACCAATATAATTATTATAAAAAAGAAGATTAACCAATAGAATAATTATAAAAAAGAAGATTAACCAATAGAATAATTATAAAAAAGAAGATTAACCAATAGAATAATTATAAAAAAAGAAGATTAACCAATAGAATCATTTTAAAGCTGTGAGTATTGTTTGGTAAGTCAATCATTTCTGCAACTTCTATAGTTTCCATTCGTTGCTCTCACAAGCAGAATAGTATTGTTCACTTTCTACATATGGAGGCATAGTCTTCGCTTGATACCCTCCCTCCCTCCCTTCCTCCCTCCTTCCTCCCTCCCTCCCTCCCTCCCTCCCTCCCTCCCTCCCTCCCTTCCTTCCTTCCTTCCTTCCTTCCTTCCTTCCTTCCTTCCTTCCTTCCTTCCTTCCTTCCTTCCTTCCTTCCTTCCTTCCTTCCTTCCTTCCTTCCTTCCTTCCTTCCTTCCTTCCTTCCTTCCTTCCTTCCTTCCTTCCTTCCTTCCTTCCTCCCTCCCTCCCTCCCTCCCTCCCTCCCTCCCTCCCTCCCTTCCTTCCTTCCTTCCTTCCTCCCTTCCTTCCTTCCTTCCCCTCCTTCCTTCCTCCCTTCCTCCCTCCCTTCCTCCCTCCCTTCATCCTTCCCTCTCTCCTTCCTTCCTTCCTTCCTTCCTTCCTTCCTTCCTTCCTTCCTTCCTTCCTTCCTTCCTTCCTTCCTTCCTTCCTTCCTTCCTTCCTTCCTTCCTTCCTTCCTTCCTTCCTTCCTTCCTTCCTCCTCCCTCCCTCCCTCCCTCCCTCCCTCCCTCCCTCCCTCCCTCCCTTCCTTCCTTCCTTCCTTCCTTCCTTCCTTCCTTCCTTCCTTCCTTCCTTCCTTCCTCTCTCCTCCCCCCTCCCTCCCTTCCTTCTGTCCTTCTTCCTCCTTTCCTTCCTTCCTTCTTCCTTCCTTCTTCCTTCCTTCCTTCCTTCCTTCCTTCCTTCCTTCCTTCCTTCCTTCCTTCCTTCCTTCCTTCCTTCCTTCCTTCCTTCCTTCCTTCCTTCCTTCCTTCCTCGAATGTAAATGTAATAGTAGGAATAAAGGTATAATTAAAGGTATAGGGGATAGAGGTAAATATAGAGTTAGAGGTAGAGGCAAAGGTAGATGTAAAGTTAAAGGTAAAGGTAAAGGTAGGGGTAGAGGTAAAGGTAGAGGTAAAGTTAAAGGTAATGGTAGGGGTAGAGGTAGAGATAAAGGTAGGGTTAGAGGTAGAGGTAAAGGTAGGGGTAAAGGTAGAGGTAAAGGTAGGGGTAGAGGTAAAGGTAGGGGTAGAGGTAGAGGTAAAGGTAGGGGTAGAGGTAGAGGTAAAGGTATGGGTAGAGTAGAGATAAAGGTAGGGGTAGAGGTAAAGGTAAGGGTAGAGTTAGAGGTAGATGTAAAGGTAGAGGTAAAGGTAGATGTAAAGGTGGAGGTAAAGGTAGGGGTAAAGGTAGAGGTAACGGTAAAGGTAGAGGTAAAGGTAGAGGTAGAGATAAAGGTAGGGGTAGGGGTAGAGGTAGAGATAAAGGTAAAGGTAGAGGTAGAGGTAAAGGTAAAGGTAGAGGTAAAGATAACGGTAAAACAGCGTCAAGAAAGCCAAAACCTACCCAGGAGCAGACATTAATTCAGACCACAATCCTGTAATGATAAAAATGAAAATCAAATTAAAGAGAAACAAACAAAAAACTAATTCAGCAACACCAATAGATATAACAGCGTTAAACCAGAAAGGTGTACAAGAAACTTATACTGTACAAGTAAAGAACACATATCAGAAGCTACTTCTATATAAAATGTTGGCTGAAATCGGATGCACTGGGCCACTGGCGCAGAACACAGTGCAACGTTTTAACGGGTGCTCAATCAGAGTGGATCTGGCGAACTCTACTTGTGATGTTCTGTCTGTGGGGGCGATCAACACACTTAGCCTGACAGCTGACTTCATGTGAGAGTCTGGAATCCTGACTCTGATTGAGTCCTGAAAGCAGAGAGAGAGAGAGAGAGAGAGAGAGAGAGAGAGAGAGAGAGAGAGAGAGAGAGAGAGAAGCTACTAGAAGAGGGGATTGAGCAGTACAGAAGAGAAAATCCTGAGGAAAAGGTCACAACAAAATGGCAATGCATAAAAAACAGCATGCAAGAATCCTGCAACACCTTGCCCTAAAAGGAAAGTAACAAAAAACTAAAATGGATAACTGACAAAATCTTAGAAAAAAATGGAAGAAAGAAGACAAGCGAAAAACACTGACAGATACAAGGATATAGACAATGAAATACGGAGAATGTGCTAAAAGGCAAAAGAAGACCGGCTCAACCAAAGATGTCTAGAAGTCGAAACTATGGAAAGTAAACAAAACCTGAGAGAGATGCACACAGAAATAAAGAGAATGACGAATAAATACACAAAAGCTGCAGGAATCGGATGTATAGCAAACAAAGAGGGAAGAATGCTATCAGACAACAAAGATATAATAGATAGATGGCAAGAATATATAACTGAATTATTTCATGACAAAAGGGACAAAAAGCCAGACATAAAATGTACATACAACTATAAAATCCTGAAATCTGAAGTAGAAAAAGCTATAAAAACAACGAAAAAGGGAAAAGCAGCAGGGCCTGACAATATACAGATAGAGATGATACAGGCTCTAGAAGAGTTTGGCGTCGAAATGATCACAGACATATGCAATGACATATACCATACAGGATACATACCAAACGATCTAAAAACATCAACTTTCATTGCATTGCCTAAAAGGAATTGTGCGGTTGAATGCAGTGACTTCTGAACAATAAGCCTAATGAGCCAGGTAACAAAAATTTTACTAAAAGTTATACAGGGAAGGATTCAGAATAAAATCAATACTGAATTAGATGAGCAACAATTTGGATTCAGGAAAAACAGTGGGACAAAAGAAGCCATATTCAGCATGAGAACATTGATTGAAAAGTACACAGAAGTAAACAAACCAATATTTGCCTGCTTTATAGACTACACCAAAGCTTTCGATAGAATACACCATAACCAACTTATAGACTGCCTAAAGGATATAAATCTAGACAACGCAGACATACGACTAATATGTAATTTGTACTGGGAGCAAACAGCAATAATAAGATATAACAAGGAGAACTCTACACCCATGGACATAAAAAGAGGAGTAAGACAAGGATGCATCCTATCACCAAGCTTGTTCAATCTATAAACGGAGCAAATCTTTAAAAACATCTCAGAGATACCAGGTCTAAACATTAATGGAAAGATAATCAATAACCTGAGATATGCTGATGATACTGTTTTACTAGCAGAAAAACCTAAAGACCTACAACAATTACTGAATGTGATAAACATAACAAGCAAAAAATATGGACTAGAAATGAATATCAAAAAGACTAAAACTATGATCATAAACAAAGAAAATTCTCAAGACCTACAATTAAATATCACAGTTGAGGGAATACATCTGGAGACAGTCCAGAGTTACAACGACCTGGGACATACTATAACGAATGATGGAAAATGCAAAACTGAAATAAACAAAAGAATAGGTATGGCAAAAAGTAATTTTAATGCCATGAAAAATATACTAACAACAAAACAAATATCAGCAGGGCTGAAACTAAGAATGGCAAAATGTTACATCTTCTAAATATTCCTGTATGGTGCAGAAACATGGACATTAGACAAGAAAACAGAACAGAAAATTGAAGCCTTTGAAATGTGGATTTATAGAAGAATAGGTAGAATTGGATGGAAACAAAAGATAACAAACGATGAAGTTTTAAAACAACTGAAAATAAAAAGAGAACTACTAAATACAATTAAGACAAGACAAATGAAATTTTTGGGGCATGTTAAAAGACACAACAGCCTACTAAAAGTAATATTGGAAGGAAAAATACAAGGTAAAAGAGGCAGAGGCAGACCAAGACTAACATGGACGAGTAACATCAAAAGATGGACAAGTCAATCTATGACAGCCTGCACCATCAAAGCAAGAGACAGAGTGGAATGGCGATCCATGGTAGCCAACCTTCGCTGCGGAGAAGGCACACGATGATGATGATGAAAGATAAAGGTAGAGGTAATGGTAGAGGTAGAGATAAAGGTAGGGGTAGAGGTAGAGGTAAAGGTAGAAGTAAAGGTAGAGGTAAAGGTAGAGGTAAAGGTAGAGGTAAAGGTAGAGGTAGAGATAAAGGTAGGGGTAGAGGTAAAGGTAGAAGTAAAGGTAGAAGTAAAGGTAGAGGTAAAGGTAGAGGTAAAGGTAGAAGTAAGGGTAGAGGTAAAGGTAGAGGTAGAGATAAAGGTAGGGGTAGGGGTAGAGGTAAAGGTAGAAGTAAAGGTAGAAGTAAAGGTAGAGGTAAAGGTAGAGGTAAAGGTAGAAGTAAGGGTAGAGGTAAAGGTAGAGGTAGAGATAAAGGTAGGGGTAGAGGTAGAGGTAAAGGTAGAAGTAAAGGTAGAGGTAAAGGTAGGGGTAAAGGTAGAATTAAGGGTAGAGGTAAAGGTAGAGGTAGAGATAAAGGTAGGGGTAGAGGTAAAGGTAGGGGTAGAGGTAGAGGTAAAGGTAGAGGTAAAGGTAGAAGTAAGGGTAGAGGTAAAGGTAGAGGTAGATATAAAGGTAGGGGTAGAGGTAGAGGTAAAGGTAGAAGTAAAGGTAGAGGTAAAGGTAGAGGTAAGGGTAGAGGTAAATGTAGAGGTAGAGATAAAGGTAGGGGTAGAGGTAGAGGTAAAGGTAGAAGTAAAGGTAGAGGTAAAGGTAGAGGTAAAGGTAGAGGTAAAGGTAGAAGTAAGGGTAGAGGTAAAGGTAGAGGTAGAGGTAAAGGTAGGGGTAGAGGTAGAGGTAAAGGTAGAAGTAAAGGTAGAGGTAAAGGTAGAGGTAAGGGTAGAGGTAGAGATAAAGGTAGGGGTAGAGGTAGAGGTAAAGGTAGAAGTAAAGGTAGAAGTAAAGGTAGAGTTAAAGGTAGAGGCAAAGGTAGAGGTAAAGGTAGAGGTAGAGATAAAGATAGAAGTAAAGGTAGAGGTAAAGGTAGAGGTAAAGGTAGAGGTAAAGGTAGAGGTAGAGATAAAGGTAGAAGTAAAGGTAGAGGTAAAGGTAGAGGTAATGGTAGAGGTAGAGATAAATGTAGGGGTAGAGGTAGAGGTAAAGGTAGAAGTAAAGGTAGGGGTAAAGGTAGAAGTAAAGGTAGAGGTAAAGGTAGAGGTAAGGGTAGAGGTAAAGGTAGAGGTAAAGGTAGAGGTAAGGGTAGAGGTAAAGGTAGAGGTAAAGGTAGAGGTAAGGGTTGAGGTAAGGGTAGAGGTAAATGTAGAAGTAAAGGTAGAAGTAAGGGTAGAGGTAAGGGTAGAGGTAAAGGTAGAAGTGGAGATAAATGTAGGGGTAGAGGTAAAGGTAGAAGTAAAGGTAGAGGTGAAGGTAGAGGTAGAGATAAATGTAGAGGTAGAGGTAAAGGTAGAATAAAGGTAGGGGCAAAGACTTAAGTGAATTGATAGCATCAAGAGATGGGACGGGGAATCTGTAGCAGATTGTACCATCAAGACAAGAAATAGCTGTCATGTATAGTAGCTAACCTTTGATGCAGAGACGACACTAGATGATGATGTGTCGTTGTGGGATCCCATCAGTCGCGAGAGCCAGTGAATTTAACACCCCTTTAAGAGTCTCGTCCATGTTTTCTGTGATTTCTTTGATTAGAAAACATTTATCTCCCTTAAAGACCTGCTGAGTCAGTCGTAAGTTAAGGGTTTGACTTAAAAACGCAAGTTGGGGGTCGCCCGGGGATGTTTCCCCACGTGCTAGATCGCTAGGTGTGATCTTGTACGGTCTAACTGTACATTTTTAGATGGATATATTTTAAAAGTACTTATCTGATCTTGTCCTCCTCCTGGAATAGAGCGCTTAACACAACTTCATAGAGAAATACATCCATTAGAAACACTTTGTCGGTCACATTTATCATATAATCCACATTTCGAAATTAAAAATCTTAGAGAACCGGAAACAGGAAGCCATTACCTAATGTAATAATATATATAACCTCTAATATAACCTCTCTCTCTCTATCTATCTAAAAATAACCTGTACTGATATTAAATGTGTTAGATGAATGACAGTAAACAGCCTGAGAGCTAATATCAGAGATGAAGAAGTAAGAAAAAAGCTAGCAATAACCCCGCCATGGAATATATAAAGAAACAACAGATAAAATGGTTTGACCACGTGACAAGGCAGAAAGATAAAAGCACACCGAGCTTTCAGTAAACGTTGCGAGAACACCAGACCCAAGGGCCGACCACAAAAAAAGACGGATTGACGGAATTTTAGAAACACTAGGAAAGAAAGCAGCAGAAGCGAACAGAAGAGCTAAAGACCGCAAATTATATCTCCACTCGACTCTGAAAGGTAAATGGGGAAGGAAAGAAGAGAAGTAAGGGCCCTGTCAGAACTGTGTTTTCTCCCTTTGTTAGCGTCTAGATTCGGAAACATTTCTAAAATTCGTTTAACTTCTGGCTAGTCTCTCTCTGCTTCTAACTTGATATTTCTTTATTGAACCTTCCCCGTTGATTAAATTCATTTCAAGCGCCTGCATGTCACGGCTTTGTCAAACGTCTTTGTAGCGTAGAAAGAATGGCTTGTTTCTCGCGTCGAAGGTTTTTCTCAATGATTATGGTTAGCAGAAGGCCCCGGTATCATTGCAAACGAATTAAAATCCATAATTGCTCAACCGCCAGTGATAGGGGAATCATCCGATTAAAAATTTATCTCATTGAAGAATCCAAACAAAGAAAGGCAGCTGCAGTCCCCATCATAGCAGCAACAGCACTCGCAAAAAGACATAAGGCCAAGCGGCACCGAAATTTAACGCAGCTGAACTGTCCTTGGTCATACGATAGCATCATTCATCGTAAGAAATGGGAATATCAAAACACCATCCGGATGAAATGTACAGCTCACTGTGTGCACAGAGCACTAAACTCAGCAGCTCCGACAGCAAGCCGGACTTCAGATATGTAGAAACTGCAACAAGAAACACTTTTCAGACTGAGCCTCAATGGTCCTTGCCGCCTATCCGCCATATTGACCGGAAGTCTCACTGTCTCTCAATGTAAAGTATATCTGCTCATCCAGTATTCGCACAGGTAGGCTAGACATTTTAGACAATGTAGCATAGCGAACGAGCTACTCTTGAATGCTTCGTTTTCTCAACTTCCTGCATAAACATTCTATGATATTTAACTTTGCAACATTTGGAGTATCAGCAAATAAACGAGGATAAACCCCATTAATAGGGATTCTTCTCCTCTTCTTCTTCCTCCTCTTCTTCTGCGATCATGGCTCATTTAGACTAAGACTCCGGACTCTCTCATGAAGGCAGCTGTCTGTTCAAGTGATTCAATTGCCCCATATAGTTTCTCTTCCAAGGAGGTGGGTGTGGACCACATTGTCCTTCTCAGGTCTGTGTACTGGGGGCAATACTGTAGAACCTGTTTTGTTGCCATGTTATCCAGTGTACAGTGGCATTGGCTGGTAGTTCCCAAGATTATTAAGAGCTGAAAAAAGCTAGGAAATAGTTTGTGCTATTTAAAACATAAAGAACGATCGGTTTTGGTCACGTGATAAGACAGAAATAACCGAACACAACGAACCTTGAATAAACGTTGCGAGAACGTTAGACCCAAGGGTCGAACACGAAAGCGATAAATTTATGAAATATTAGACATTAGGAAAACATAACAGTATCAGAGTCGAACAGAAGAGCAGAATACCGTAAATTATATCTCCCATCGACGCTGGAAGGCAAGTGAAGAAGGTAATAAGAAAAAGTTTAGCGATGCAGCTGGGTGGGTCACGTGCTGAGAAGAGAAAAAGTCACGTGAGCTACCTTCAGAGGAAAACGAAAGCGAGGCTGATAAAAAAACTGAAGGACAGAAAAACAGAGTTCAGGAAGTCACACCTCGCACATAATGGAGGTTTCACATTTCTTACCCTCATGCGCTCTCGCACCTATATATGTGTATATATTTGTCTGCATGTATAAATGCGGTACGCATGTGTTTCGTACACATCTTTTCTGGCATGAGCACCCATAGTTGCAGATATACACATTTATATGTTCATGGGTTTACTTATTGAGAATCAACTCACAGAAACGTTTCCAGTAATAGTAAAGGCTGGGAACTTGTACCCACCTCCACATATTTTTAGAACCTTTTCTTCTTACTGTTTTTCACACCTTGGTCCTGCCCTGTTGGCCGGACATATCAATTTCAACCCATCCGTTGTCTGACTAAGCTCTGTGGTTTACCAAGATATGGACCTCATGGAAGTGACTTATTTCCCGTTTTTGAGAGTCTAGCATATTATCGCCATGTAGTTAGATTTCTGTGTATATCCTTATATAAATTTGTGTTTTGTGGTTTGTTGTTCCTGCTGAAGGCCTTTCGGTCGCAACGTTGTTTTACTTTGGTTTTTTCTCTCACCTGCGTAAAGCTGTTACCATACCACTTTTTACTTGTTTAAACTTGTCACCACGATGAACGTGTCTTGTTGAACAGAGCACTACGAGCAACAAATGGTTCATTGCAGAAATGGCAACGGGAACCTAAAGCTAGGGAAGTAAAAAAAAAAAGTAAAGTAAAGTGCCCCCGTTACGTCAAGTAGCGTATATGGAATATGGTATTAGTGACCATAAATTTTACAGACCTTCGGCACATGATTTTTGGGGTAATGTGGTCGATGTTACGTCCGTGCCGCTTTACTTTCCCAGACAAAATAATCCGCTACCCATTAAAGGCTGGGTGAACCGGAGCCGTCGGTTGGGATCGAACCCTACCTCTTATCCTTTGTAGACCAGTTCACTAACCACTGAGCTATCGCGGCTCCCGAAGCTAGGGAAGTGGTCCTGAATAAATGTATACTGAAAACCGACACTCTGGATTGTATAGAAACACAATTATGTAACAAGTAAACGAAGAAGAGCAATTACAAATAAGGAAATAAAATAAATATTCGACTTGCGGGTAATACATAATTTACAAGTAGTTTACTTTCTAAAAAAAAAAACAGCAAATTGGTAAGGCAGCTACGACTTTCGGCAAACTCATAGAAAGGGTCTGGAACAACAGGAAACTAACACAAAAGACCAAACTCTTAATATATCAAACTTGTGTGCTTATTATTAGCACGCTATAATATGGATCTGAAACCTGGACAACATACTGAAATCACGAAAAAAAAGACTAAATATCTTCTATATCACCAAACAAATACTATATGGTGAACTAATACACGGAAATAGACAAATCGGCGGACCTAAACTACGTTATAGAGAGCTGAAAGTCATCTCTGTGAAAATGACTGGAAACATCTGGCAAGTGATCACCCATCATGGAGAGCATGTATAAGGAATGGTATAACATCTTTTGAGAATGTGCTAAGGCATCACTTAGAAAAGAAAAGACTCATGAAAAAGGACGGAAAACCCTGTGGATCAGTGGGCCTGACATGCTCATTCTATGACCGTGTGTGTTTGTCAAACATTAGTAGAATTAGCCACGAAAGAAGCAGTTCTACAAAAACAAAACCTAAAAAAAATACACAATAGCCTCCACTAGACCGCCTGACAAGACGAAAACGGCCATATGTACATACTTTATATATATTCACTTTTATATATTTATAAATTATCATACTTAATTATAGTGTTCTGTTCATGCCTGTTGTGGTTGTTTAACTTCTGACAGGCTGGTGGGCAGTTCAATTCTCGTTAAGTGGATATATGTCTTCTTTTTAATCGGGATTGGACCTTTCGGTGATAGGTCGTTTGTTTTCACTGTTGCACCGGCGAATGCCTATTTTCGACAGCAGCTTTCTTGTCCAGTTCGCTCACTGCCTTGTGAGAAGGCAGCGGGAGAGTTCGAAGGCTACGGGAGTAAACCCAAGCAGAAAATCCGTATGGAATGACCTTAAGGCAGTCGATGGTGTATTATCCATCTTCTGGCATCCCCTGCAGCTCAAACTTTGGTTCCGAACGTAAGGACCTTGCCCCGGCTTCGGAACTCTTCAAAGAGGAGCAGAGAGGAGGGCGGGGGTGGAGGAGGGATGGGATAGTGCGTTTTGCATATTTTTGGTCCAGGCATAAGAAGCAAACAGAAATGTCAGTCCCATCCTCCCTAGGACACAGCAGAAGGAAGGCACCATCTTTTATACTCGGCACATGGAACGCTAGGACACAGCAGAAGGAAAACACCATCTTTTATACTCGGCACATGGAACGCTAGGACACAGCAGAAGGAAAACACCATCTTTTATACTCGGCACATGGAACGTTAGGACACAGCAGAAGGAAGGCACCATCTTTTATACTCGGCACATGGAACGTTAGAACACAGCAGAAGGAAAACACCATCTTTTATACTCGGCACATGGAACGTTAGGACACAGCAGAAGGAAAACACCATCTTTTATACTCGGCTCATGGAACGTTAGGATCATGTTGTCTGGATTAAATAACATCAACCTCACGAATGTAGAAATAAAAAGGAAAACATTCCTCACCGACATGGAGCTGCAGAGACTACAAGTTGATAGTTCCCTCCAGGAAACAAGGCTTGCGGACTATGGTTCAGTCAGTGAACAGAATTATACCTTTTTCTGGCAGGAGCTAAAACAACAGCAGCCTCGTCTACATGGAGTGGGTTTTGCTGTGCACAATTGAATGGTAAACTTTCGTATTCCCAAACAAATATTGTGTGACGAACTAGGGGACGGAAAGAGACTAAAGGGCAGGCCAGTGCTGAGTTACTAGCATTTGAGGGAATTCTCTATCAGTGAAAGAAACTGGGAAAATATGGCTGCAGATCGTAACACATGGGGAACAAAAATAAAAAATGGCATAGCAACTTTCGAGACAGTGCTGAGTTACTAGCATTTTGAGGGAATCTATGAGTGAAAGAAACTGGGAAAATATGACTGCAGATCGTAACACATGGGGAACAAAAATAAAAAATGGCATAGAATCTTTCGAGACAGTGCTGATATCAAATTTAGAAGACAAAACGAGAAAGGAGACGAGGCCAGGCACCACGAATACATCTTGGTCGTTCTGAGGAAGGATCTGTCGTTCAATATTGACAGATTCAGCCACGAGAGAAGCTGTTCAGCAAAACAGCATCCAGAATAAGACACTGATATTTTTTTACCAAACTACTGAGTTACAGTAGTAACTGTTGTAGTAATTGTGCTTCACCGCTTGTTGTCGTTGTCCCTGTATTCTGAAGAAGGCCACAGGCCGAAACGTCAGTATTGTGTTGTGTTCTTTATTTGTAAAGCTGTCACCATACCTTGGAGTGTTTAGTACACCCCACCATTGGCTCCTTGCTACCAGCTTTACCGCAGCATTGCAATTATTTGCCTGTTCCCTACTGAGTTACAATGATTGCTTGCTACCAACCGTCAGTCAAAACGCCTACGGTAATATATTTTCATACATGATTTAACATTAGTTTCCTATTTATTTGTTCATACATAGTTTATCAGTAATTTCCTTCCTATATTTTCAGGGGTTTCGGCAAACAGGGATTTCAATGTCAAGGTAAGTTTTTATTGTGATGTGTTACTTCTTTGTTTCTTTGTGTGTGTGTTTTGTTTGAAATTTCAATCTTGTCTTGTTCAGTTTAGTCTAAGTTTTTTTTTCTATCGAAAACCTGCGCATCAAAGGTTGACTACCATGGAGCACCATTCAACTCTGTCTCTTGCTTTGAAGGTGCAGGTTGTCATATGATGACTTGTACATCTTTTAATGTAACTAATTCAAATTAGTCTTGGTCTGCCTCTTTTATCTTGTATTTACCCTTCCAAGATTACTTTTAGGAGGCTGTTGTGTATTTTAACGTGCCCCAAAAAATCACATTCAGTAATCAAGGAAAGACGATGGTCATATGTTGGACATGTGATGAGGAGAGATAATAACCGATTAACAAAACAAGACCTCATGTGGGAAACAACAGGTAAGAGGAAAAGAGGTCGACCCAGGGAGACACTGAGAAGAACATTGATCAGAGAGACAAGAGCAGCAGGAATCAGCTCCCTCAAAGAGATAGAATTTCTTGCACAGAACATAGACAAATGGCGAGATTTGATAAAATATCTTTACAAGGATTGAAAACTGCTTGAATAAAAATTTAGATAAGAGAAAGAGTATATGGGTCTATGCCCGATGGGCCGGCTACGGCTCGAAAGGTCAATAGATAGATAGAAAGATCACATTTGTCTTGTTTGAATTGTGTTCAGTAGTTCTCTTTTCATTCTTAGTTGTTTTAAGACTTCATCATTTGCTTTCTTTTCTTTCCACCATGTTTATAGTTGTATTCATAATTTACTTGATAACTCCCTATTATTGTTATGTTCTTCTAATAGTTTTTATGATGATGATTATAGATGGTTTGTGCATACTTTTGTTGTGTTCTGCCTACACTTGTTATTTTCTGCTTTTAACAATTATTTTATGCATACAGTTATGTTCAATTTGTAGTTGTTACGTTCTACTCGTAGTTGTTGATTTTTTCTTATGACTGTTATGTTTTCTTACAGTTATTGTTGTGTTCAGCTAACATTTGTTGTATTCTACTTACAGTTACCGTTTTTGCCTGCTTTTATAATTGTTTTTGTATTATGCTTGCGTCTGTCATGTTCTGGTTATATTCTTTCTTGTATCCATCTGTTGTGGTCTTGAAGTGTCGCGAAAAGGGGGTGGGGGTATAAAGTAATCCTAATCTAATCTAATCTAATCTAATCTAATCTAATCTAATCTAATCTAATCTAATCTAATCTAATGTCTGTTTTCGTTATATTACTTTTTATTTTAATAACTTCCCTTATAGATGTAGCGTTGACTTCCGGTCGGTATGGCGGATAATAGACAGGAACTGTTGAGGCACTGTCTGAAAAGTGTCACTTGTTGCAGTTTTCACATATTCCAAGTCCGGTGTGCTGCCGGAGCTGCTGAGTTTAGTGCCATGTGCACGCTGTGAGCTGTGCTTTTCATCCGGATGGTGTTTGTATATTCAGATTTCTTACTATGAATGATGATATCGTTTGACGAAGGACAATTCAGCAGCGTTCACTGTTGGTGCCGCTTGGCCTTATATCTTTTGGCATGTGCTGTAGCTGCTATAAAGGGGACTGCAGCTGCCTTTCTTTGTTTTTGGATGTTCGATGAAATGTTAATTCGGATGATTCCACTGGCACGGACGGTTGATCAATTATGGATTTTCATTCGCTTGCAGTGATACCGGGACCTTCGACTAACTATAACTATGTCTATGTAGCGTCGTTGTTGATCATATCTGGATGCTGTTAGAATATGTCTGTTTTTGTTCTTGCATGACTTTTATTCCGTCTATCCATCCCTTCCATAGTCTCACTCTTGCTCTCTGTCCTGATGTTCTGAGGTAGAAAGATTTTGATGTTTGTTTGTTCCAGACTCCTTCTTACCAAGTGGCCGAACCATTTCCTTTGTTGTTTGTTAAATATTCC
The DNA here is from genome assembly GCA_032433765.1 of Megaustenia siamemsis. Classification (NCBI taxonomy): domain Eukaryota; kingdom Metazoa; phylum Mollusca; class Gastropoda; order Stylommatophora; family Ariophantidae; genus Megaustenia; species Megaustenia siamemsis. The sequence continues at coordinate 13,210,783 of JAVIAB010000117.1, forward strand.
AGGCATGGTTTAGTTCCGTTCTCTTCTCTGATTTTCACAATGTGTATGTGATCTATCCTTGTTGCTTGTTCTGGTTATTGTTGCTTTTCTTTTTTCTTCTTTTCTCTTTTCACTGGTACCTAAAAGGTGTCGTGGTTATATCATTTGTCGTTCTTGAGCTGCTCGAACTGTCTGAATTAGTGATTTTCCTTTGTTGTTACATGTCTCTGTCACTGCATCTATCCATCTTCTTCTGGGTCTTCCTCTTGGTCTTTTTCCATGCATTCTCGAGAAGAACGCCCTTGATGGTGATTGGTGAGGATTCATTCTGACCAGGTGGCCAAACCATTTATGTTGTTGTTGTTCTATATATTCCTGGCTGGGTTTTGTTCCTACCGTTTTTCTTATGGTTTCATTTGGTATTCTATCTCTTCTTGTGTTGTTTGTTACTTTTCTCAAGCATCGCATCTCACATGTATTGATCTTTCTTAAATGCGATTTAGAAAGGGTCCATGTTTTACTTTCATTGCACAAAGTTGGTATGAAAATGCTATTTATCATTTGTTGTTTAGCTGGCATTGAAATGTTTGGTTGTCTTAGCAATGGTGAAAGCTGGTATGTGACAGCATTTGCTTTTTGTATTCTCATGTCAATTTCTCTGTCTAGTTTTCCATCTTCTGTGAACATTGTGCCCAAATACTTGAATTCCTCTGTTTTATTTCTTTATCTGTGATCTTATTGTTGCCTTTAATGGTAATGAATTACTTACTTGCTCGCACAACCTGTCTATCTTTAATCATTTTCGCCATATCTCTTTGTCATCTTGTTATGGCTACGTTTTCACCGCAAGTGCCAATGATAAATGTGATTGTTGGTTTGAGATCCTCTATAGCTTCATGGAGCTCGGGCAATATTGGTCTTAATGATAATAATAATTAATAATAATAATAATAATAATAATAATAGTCACAATGATGGTAAGCATACTAGTTTGAAATATCTTATTACATAGTTGGTTGTCACTGATACCTTAGAACATTTCCTCATTGGTGTCTTCCCAGGAAGATTAAATCATCATCAAGTACCATGCCTGCTGGCGTAGGTGATCATGAATCTCCACAATTCTCGATCTCGACAGTTGTTTATCATTTTTGTTGTTGACCTTCTGCCAAGCCATTCTCTTAAGCTGTCTGGTATCTTTTCTCTTTGTTTCCCTCTATCTCTTCGTCCTTCAATTTTCCCAATTGTTACAATTTTTCCCAGTTATCAGGTCAGTGTGTAAGGGGCCAAAACAGGGGAGAGAAGAACGGAGAGGAGGGAGAGAGAGAGGGGGGGGGAAGAGAAGAGAGATGGGAATGAAATTAGGTATGGGGAAGGGAAATTAGAGAGAGAGATGGGGATAATAGATTACTCGTGAGAAAGGAATACATTGATACCGTGTAGGGTGAGGCAACCCATACGGATGATCAGACGAATTTCGGGGAAATGTTGACGTAGTGGAGTCGGAGCGGAGAATGGTGAGGTGGCGGCGTACGATTCTGTTCACCGCGTAGTGCTGAGGGTGATGGGTGAGAGCAAGTACTACCGTGTCGGGGGTGGGAGGGGGGGGAGAGCGGTAGAGCGGGTGAGGGTAGTCTGGCGTGAGGTACGGAGAAATCGTTGGAGAGTAGGTAGAAGAGCTGATTCGAGATAGAGACGTCGGTGTAAGAAGTCAAGCATCAGGTGGGCATTCTTCTTCTCCTTCTTCTTCTTCTTCTCTTCTTCTTCTGCTTCTTCTCTTCTTCTTCTTCTTCTCTCCTTCTTCTTCATCTTCTTCTTCTTCTTCTTGTTCTTCTATCGTTCTTCTGCGATTCTTTGCTCTTCTGTTGGCCTCTTCTGGTGATATCCCTTCTAGTGACTCTAGTATTCCCTTTATCCATCTCTTTCTCGGTCTTCCTCTTACTCTGGCGTTTTCGTAGCGTTTGTTTATGACTCTTTGAGTCATTGTTAGTTCCTTTTGTCTTGTCATGTGACCGAACCATTTTATCTGTTGTTTCTTTATGTATTCTATGGCTGGTTCAATTTCAAGTTTCTTCCTCGGGTCAGTGTTTCTTACTCTGTTCCTTAAGCTGTTTCCTGTCACAGGTGGGCATTATGTAGGAAATTACATCATCCTGGCAATGGCGCCGAAGCCTGAGTAATTGCGAAAAGCAACAGAGTTCACTCAAGATGTCGGGTGAGAAGAGTCATAGCAGTTGTTGCAGGTTGTCATGGGTATGACTTGTCCGTCTTTTGATGTCACTTGTCCAATTTAGTCTTGGTCTACTTTTGCCTCTTTTACCTTGTATTTTCCCCTACAAGATTATATTTAGTAGGCTGCTGTGGCTAACATGTCCCAACAATCTCATTTATCTTGTTTGAATTGTGTTTTGTAGTTCTCTTTTCATTTTTAGTTGTTTTAAGACGTCATATGCGTTTTCTTTCCTTTCAATCTGTTCCTATTTTTTTAAAAATTATTATTATTGTACGAGCATTAACTACTACAATATCATTTACACATAAATATTTACTTTCTCTAAATTTGTATGATTTGTGTGTGTGGTGTCACAAACTGAAACCACTTCCTTGAAATATCCGTTTTTAAAATAAGGGGAGTGTTCTATACTCAGGACAACTTCTTCCATAAATGCTGTACAATTTCCAAGATTAGAACTAAAATATCACTTTTGGATGAGAACAAACAGCTGTGATTATAACGCTGCTTAATATTGTTTACCCAGTTTGGGAGGGCGCTCTCCTTGGCCAGGTTTATATGGAGGATCCCCGTTGGTCTCTCCTACCCACCTTCTCCAAAGTCCACATCTCTAGTTGAGCCAAGTGAATTGGTCGATGCAGCTTGTCACAGTAATTATTTACACCAATTTTCAACATTCTACGTAACGAATTAGTCATATTTTGACTATAACATGAAAAAGACACAAAAATCATCGCTCATCACATATTACGTGTTCTTACGCTTTTGTCCAGTGCTTTGCTCAATCTTGTAATTTTTTAACACAGTTATTGATCGAAATGTTATCTCCTATTGCTTTTGCACCACATCCTCTCTCTCTCTCACTCTCTCTCTCTCTCTCTCTCTCTCAGTCGTTCTCCCTCTCTCCTTCCATAATTTTTATCCGGCTACAATAACTGTAACAGCGATGTCAAACTTTTCACGCTTTGGGACACGTTGGGTTCGTAAAATATTCTTGTGCAAGAATCTTTCCTCATATAATACCGCTTACTGTATGTGTCGCACACACGATATATGTGCGGAAATTTGCTAGAATAATACACGTTTATTAAATATATAAAGAATAGTGACACTGTGACCTTCCAGGCATGTCGTAAGAGGCGACTAAGGAGGGTGATCGATGGCTTAACAAGCTGTTCATTGTAAAAAGTATTGTTACGGAAACAGCGCCATATATTTTAGAGCAGTGATCTCTGCAATATGTGCCATTTTGGCACGCAAGGTTTCTGTTTTTGAGATTGTGGTTCTGCTCTATGTGCCGTCTTCGGCTCGAAAAGACGATAGATAGATAGATTAAATAAATGTTCGCGGAAAGGTGGTTGGTTGCGCTTTTGAAATTACTGGATTGGCTTTTGAAATTACTGGATGGGGTTTTGAAATTACTGGATTGGCTTTTGAAATTACTGGATGGGGTTTTGAAATTACTGGATTGGCGTTTAAAATTACTGGATTGGCTTTTGAAATTAGTGAATGAAAGGGAAGAAAAATTAATTTGTTGAAAACTACATTCTCGCCTATTGCTCCTTCATAGTTTTGTTCATTGATGCTCTGAGTCCGGAATTATTTGATTGGTTTGCTTAGAATTATTTGATTGGTTTGTTTAGAATTATTTGATTGGTTTGTTTAGAATTATTTGATTGGTTTGTTTAGAATTATTTGATTGGTTTGTTTAGAATTATTTGATTGGTTTGTTTAGAATTATTTCTTTGGTTTGTTTAGAATTATTTGATTGGTTTGTTTAGAATTATTTCTTTGGTTTGTTTAGAATTATTTGATTGGTTTGTTTAGAATTATTTCTTTGGTTTGTTTAGAATTATTTCTTTGGTTTGTTTAGAATTATTTGATTGGTTTGTTTAGAATTATTTCTTTGGTTTGTTTAGAATTATTTGATTGGTTTGTTTAGAATTATTTCTTTGGTTTGTTTAGAATTATTTGATTGGTTTGTTTAGAATTATTTGATTGGTTTGTTTAGAATTATTTGATTGGTTTGTTTAGAATTATTTGATTGGTTTGTTTAGAATTATTTGATTGGTTTGTTTATAATTATTTGATTGGTTTGTTTAGAATTATTTGATTGGTTTGTTTAGAATTATTTGATTGGTTTGTTTAGAATTATTTCTTTGGTTTGTTTAGAATTATTTCTTTGGTTTGTTTAGAATTATTTCTTTGGTTTGTTTAGAATTATTTGATTGGTTTGTTTAGAATTATTTCTTTGGTTTGTTTAGAATTATTTGATTGGTTTGTTTAGAATTATTTGATTGGTTTGTTTAGAATTATTTGATTGGTTTGTTTAGAATTATTTGATTGGTTTGTTTAGAATTATTTGATTGGTTTGTTTAGAATTATTTGATTGGTTTGTTTAGAATTATTTGATTGGTTTGTTTAGAATTATTTGATTGGTTTGTTTAGAATTATTTGATTGGTTTGTTTAGAATTATTTGATTGGTTTGTTTAGAATTATTTGATTGGTTTGTTTAGAATTATTTGATTGGTTTGTTTAGAATTATTTGATTGGTTTGTTTAGAATTATTTGATTGGTTTGTTTAGAATTATTTGATCTGCAGGCAATGAAGTAACAAATGTCTTCAGTTTGAACTTTTGTTAAATTTATCTATTATGTTAAAGCTTGTAAAAAATAATCAAAGTAAAGAAAAAACAACGTAGAACGTGAAAGTTTTGTCAATATGGTTTACTGTTATTTGGGCTTAATACTTTGAAATCTTCAG